>OX421501.1:15394492-15423339 GCA_949126835.1 Anisus vortex
TACATGGTATAACTGTGACTATTTCCTATATGTTACATGGTATAACTGTGACTATTTCTTATATGTTACATGATATAACTGTGACTATTTCCTATATGTTACATGGTATAACTGTGACTATATCCTATATGTTACATAGTATAACTGTGACTATTGCCTATAGTATATGTTACATGATATAACTGTGACTATTTCCTATATGTTACATGGTATAACTGTGACTATATCCTATATGTTACATGGTATAACTGTGACTATTTCCTATATGTTACATGGTATAACTGTGACTATTTCCTATATGTTACATGGTATAACTGACTATTTCCTATATGTTACATGGTATAACTGTGACTATTTCCTATATGTTACATGGTATAACTGACTATTTCCTATATGTTACATGATATAACTGTGACTATTTCCTATATGTTACATGGTATAACTGACTATTTCCTATATGTTACATGGTATAACTGACTATTTCCTATATGTTACATGGTATAACTGTGACTATTGCCTATAGTATATGTTACATGGTATAACTGACTATTTCCTATATGTTACATGATATAACTGTGACTATTGCCTATAGTATATGTTACATGGTATAACTGTGACTATTTCCTATATGTTACATGGTATAACTGTGACTATTTCCTATATGTTACATGGCATAACTGTGACTATTTCCTATATGTTACATAGTATAACTGTGACTATTGCCTATAGTATATGTTACATGGTATAACTGTGACTATTTCCTATATGTTACATGGTATAACTGTGACTATTTCCTATAGTATATGTTACATGGTATAACTGTGACTATTTTCTATATGTCACATGGAATAACTGTGACTATTTCCTATATGTTACATGGTATAACTGTGACTATTTCCTATATGTTACATGGTATAACTGTGATTATTTCCTATGTTACATGGTATAACTGTGACTATTTCCTATAGTATATGTTACATGGTACAACTGTGACTATTTCCTATATGTTACATGGTATAACTGTGACTATTTCCTATATGTTACATGGTATAACTGTGACTATTTCCTATATGTTACATAGTATAACTGTGACTATTGCCTATAGTATATGTTACATGGTATAACTGTGACTATTTCCTATATGTTACATGGTATAACTGTGACTATTTCCTATATGTTACATGGTATAACTGACTATTTCCTATATGTTACATGGTATAACTGACTATTTCCTATATGTAACATGGTATAACTGTGACTATATCCTATATGTTACATGATATAACTGTGACTTTTTCCTATATGTTACATGGTATAACTGTGACTATATCATATCTGTTACATGGTATAACTGTGACTATTTCCTATATGTTACATGGTATAATTGTGACTATTTCCTATATGTTACATGGTATAACTGACTATTTCCTATATGTTACATGATATAACTGTGACTATTTACTATATGTTACATGGTATAACTGTGACTATTTCCTATATGTTACATGGTATAACTGTGACTATTTCTTATATGTTACATGGTATAACTGTGACTATTTCCTATATGTCACATGATATAACTTTGACTATTTCCTATATGTTACATGGTATAACTGTGACTATTTACTATATGTTACATGGTATAACTGTGACTATTTCCTATATGTTACATGGTATAACTGTGACTTTTTCCTATATGTTACATGGTATAACTGTTACTATTTCTACTGTCACTTATGAGGATGGGTAAGAATCTTTAGCAGACATTGGCATCTAAAAGGTCTATCAACCGTAATTAAAAATAAAAGCCAATAATAAAACATACAATACACTTTCATTTATTAGAATTTAACAAAACTTTCAGTAAAATTGAAAATAATGTTGTTGTTGTTTATACTATTACTTTACTTTTAAAATAATATTCTCTCCTACATTTTAGGTTGTTTAATTTTAATTTTTTGTATGACCTTTTAAAAAAATCATTTTTGTGGCTCTGCACTCATGTGCTTTATGGGCCATACATTTTGTAAAGTAATCCATTGGAACCAAATTGATCTATAGAAGGGGTCTGGAACCCATGGCTTGATGTGGTTCTTTTGATGGCTGCATCTGGCTCGCAGACAAATGTTTGATTATTTAAAAAATGTTTTTTTTTAGACTTTTTGAACTACTGTACATATGATCTACATATTAATTGCATATCAATATTTCATTCTACAAATGAGCTAAAATCTACTGCAGCTCAGCATCAGAAGAATTCAGAGATATAATTATTGTACTTTGAGTATTGAAATTACACAAAATGCACACATTGACTTGAATTTTTAGTTTTAAACATAATGTATGGCTCTCACAGAATTACTTTTCAAAATATGTGGTGTACATGGCTCTCTCAGAAAAAAGGTTCCCGACCCCTGATCTATAGGGTTGGTGAAGCGGCGTTCACAGTTTCCATGACCAGGTCTTACCTGGGGGATTGTATGGCCATTACAATGCCCAGCGCCTTTACTTTAGGCCATATTTCATGGTTCATTCCTGCTGTGGGAAATTGCCTTGGTCACCTCTTTCACTTGATGCCCTAAAGCATGTGCATATTTCAGGGTTCATACGCAAGTCTGGAAAAAGTCTGAAAAATCCAATTTTGGTTTTCCAGACCCTCAAAAGTCTTAAATGTTCTTTTTTGTCTTTAAAAAGTCTGAAATTTTAAGGTTAAAAGTCTGGAATCGAAAAAAAAACCGGTTAAGATCCTTTTTGTAACCAAGTCTTTTTGTATCCAACCTTCTTCCTTCCCCTTCCCTCTTAATTTTTGGCTCAAATAAAAACGTAAGCAGCATGACGTTTGTGAGTGTCAACTACGGTACCAAACGATAGCAGACTCCGCCCCCTCTCCACTTTTGCGAGTTGTCGCGTTGGGTTTAGTAAGCGTTATAAAGAGAAGTTCCCGCGGCCTTCTGAAAGGTCAAACAGCTTTTTTTTATACCTGTACCTCCCCGCGAATGGCGAAAAACCGCGAATAGTGTATGCGGTTTTAAAACGCCTATGTATGAGATTATATACGGTACTAAATGCTCCCCAAACACTTTCTAAGCACACTCTTACTCATTAATACAGTAGGCCTAAATAATGTAGGCCTAGTAGCCTAATATTGCATGCAGTTATGTATTTAACTAATGTAGCCTAGTAATGATAATGTAAACACATTTTAATTTTGTACTGCAAAAAAGGCCTACTTTATTTTAATAAAAAAGAAACGTTATTACAGGAGGACTGAGGACAGTAGGCCTAGGCCTTCTCGTAGCCTAACACCGCATAGCTTAGTTACCCATACTGTGTTACTGTACCGTAAAGTCATTTTCTATGCGGACAACATAGTCTATGTAGGCCTATATGTATTAGAATTGACAAAAAATGGAACAAATTTAAAACCCGTTTTATGACGTTAGGATGCTAGCCTGGTATACGGGGCATACGAAGCGATAGGGTTAATTTAAGAGCCAAACCCGCGAATATGCGGGGCCGTGAATAGATGAGGGTAGGCCTATACAATGTATATAAGATAAGATAAGCACGTTGTTGGCCGGACGCGATGACCACTCCTCATCGACCACTCCAATCAAAAAAGTTTCTTTTTATCTTTTTAATACCCACCCAGTATTCTAAAACATCCATTGTTATCCTTAAATCTCGGACCATTTTGTCTACGATTGACCCCGGTTTTAATGACTCCCAACTTTTTTACAAGTTATTTGAAAGGTGTGGCCACTGAGTTACTTCATGAACATGTGTAATTATTATTATAAAGACTAGCACGCGCAATTTTCGCATATAGGCCTAACGTTTTAGGGGTTGAATAAAAAACAACAACAAACAACTTCCCAATTAAGACGACATATATATGGAATAGATAAATAGATAGATAAGCATTTTATGCCCATAAATAGATACATAAGTCTTTATGCATAGATACAAAAACTAAGTTTTTAAAGTTTAATAGTCCTAAAATGCATTAAAGAACATCTTTTTTTTTTTTTTTTTATAAATTAGTTTCATTTATTAAACAACAAAAAAATAAATGTTTTCCTCAATTATTTCCTCGCGCCAAAACGTCCCGCGCCAAAACGGTCGCGCCAAAACGGCAGCGCCAAAACGTCACGTACCGGCCTACTCTACTGCACCTTCTTTGATTTTTGTCTCCCCGATTGAGCCTACATCTAGATCTTACGGTGACCTTACAGTAGGCTTATTAACGTACGCTATAGTGCTTTCTTGACCGTTAATCTATTGAAGCTTATTTTATATGCTATAAATGGAAGCTATAATACTATAAATATAGAAACTTTAGTAAAGCTGGCTTAAATAATTGTGTTAAATAATTACTATTATATTTTTTTCTTTAGTTTTAATTGGTAGGACATAATTTTACATGCTTTTATTATTTTTACAGAGTTTTTTACTTCATGTTCAGTAACAGTATTCATGGCACTTGTTTTAGAATTTCTGTAATTCAAAATCATCATAGAAAGAAAGAGATAAGCTTAATACAGTATCCTTATTCTGCTTTTTAATTTTATAGTTAGCAATTATTTTTAGTGTCTAAATACTACTTGTGTATTAAGGACCTTGTTCTTTTTTTAAAAGTCTGAAATTTTTGGTGAAAGTCTGAAAAAGGTTGGAAAAAAGTCTGGAATTTTATTTTCTGAAAAGAGTAAGAACCCTGATATTTGCATATTTGGCTTTATGGGTAATGGGACTTTTTCCATCTTGTCATATTTGTTTACTGTTAATATCTTTATTCACGTGACAAGCAAACTGTGTATACCTTCACAAATTTGTTATCTGACCTAAATGATGTGTTTTTGGTCATTATATAAATGTCCTTTAATTTTCACTTATCATTGTAGAGCAGACACATCACTTCATAGCAGCAGTTTACAATAGCAATTTTTTTTTGTTTATACAATTATTGACATATCTGTTTGCTATTCATAAATAAAGCCTTTTCATAACGTCAAACTCACATGTGTTTGTATGTTGACAGGGACTGGTGTATATCAAGACAACTTTGGTGGGGTCATCGTATTCCAGCTTACTTTGTGACTGTTGAAGGTGAAGCACCTGGTCAGGTAAATAATGGCTACAAGTGTATAGTGCTCTTCACACACTGGTTAGAGTTATCCCAGTTTTAAATATTTTTATATTTTTTTTTCTCACTTTCAACCAATCATTTTGGAAAGGAAAATAATTGTAGTTTTTACTGCCTGCTATATAAACTATATTAAAATCTCTCAAATGTATATCAATATATGAAGACTACACTGAAAGAAATGGACATGCATAGTTACAGATTTTCACTTTTGAGAAAATACAATTTTAAACTTTGAAGATTTACATCAGCAATTAAAATATTAAGATACTTTTTGTATTTACTAAAAGTGCATTCATTTATGAATAAGAAAACCTAAACCCTAAAATTAATGATTTTTAAGAACAAATATAATGTTTATATAATGATATTAATGTTTATATAACGTTTTTATAATGTTTATATAATGTTTATATAATGTTTATATGATGTTCATATAATGTTTATATAATGTTTATATGATGTTCATATAATGTTTATATAATGTTTATAGTCAACACACACCTTTATTTGGATTGGGCATATTCTTACAAAGTTTTCATGAATTTTTGTTGTTGTTTATAAACATAAAAAAAGTTACCAATGAAGTCTTAACATTATCACAAACACTTTGTTTTACTTTATTATTTCAAAGTTTAAAAAAAGTTAAATATTGGGGATCAGTGGGTAATCCTCCTTCCCTTTTTTTCCCTTTCAACTACCTCATTCTGTGGTTACAGTCCTAAAAGTTTAAAAAAATGACATAATTAACAATTATAAAACTATAGGCCTATACTTTCGGATTACTCATATATTATATCTGATTAAGTTTTATATAAAAACAATAATCTTAAAATAATTAAAGCATAATCAGATCTACATAATTGTACAGAGCTCTTCTAAGTATGACTCTTGTTTATCTATATTTAAAAAAATACTAGTTTGATAGTTGTAACTAATTTGTTAAGAAAGTTTTAATTGTTTGGTTGTTCCAAACAAAAAGCAAACTTGAATGTCTTGTGCTTTTGGACAACTATAACAGTGTAGTTGTAACTTATGTATATGTAGGTGTTTTTAAACTAATTTATAGTTTTCACTTTCATTAAGCCACTAACTGTAAGTATGATGTCTTTGTTTATCTTTAATGAGCATATAATATAAAATATAAGTCAGTGAAACATTAAATCATGATTCAAAACGCATAGTCACTAGCCTTAAGCTCTTTTTTCAATAGAACTAAGTCTGCTCAAAACGTTTAAATTAATTCAATCAAAGATTTTATGCTAGTTTGGCTTTATATATTTATGTTTTTTTTTTTAAATAAATATTAGCCTCAGATTATATTTTTGGTAAATTTAAGTGTATTGGTAGAGTTAATCATGTTGCTAAGATAATTATAAACAAATTGAAGTGACGAAACAAGAAGATTAGCCAATTAGCATCATGTGACAAAAACAGTGAGGTAACTTGATCGATTTAGATCATAAGACTTGGTTACAATGTAGAGAGACATTTGACGTATAACAGTGGGGTTATAACTCAAAATGTGACTATGCCTGTTCTTTCAGTGTAGTCTTTATATATGTAACTATGAACAGTATGTTGTTTTTAGGACATAGATGACCATTACTGGGTCTCTGGACATACTGAGGATGATGCTAAAAAGAATGCTGCCAAGAAATTTGGTGTTGATGTCAGTAAAATTTCACTTAGACAGGGTAAGTATTTTGTATTGTATATACATCTAGTACACCATCTATATACATCTAGTACACCATCTATATACATCTAGTACACCATCTATATACATCTAGTACACAATCTATATACATCTAGTACACCATCTATATACATCTAGTACACCATCTATATACATCTAGTACACCATATATATACATCTAGTACACCATCTATATACATCTAGTACACCATCTATATACATCTAGTACACCATCTATATACATCTAGCCTTACACCATCTATATACATCTAGTACACCATCTATATACATCTAGTACACCATCTATATACATCTAGTACACCATCTATATACATCTAGTACACCATCTATATACATCTAGTACACCATCTATATACATCTAGTACACCATCTATATACATCTAGTACACCATCTATATACATCTAGTAAACCATCTATATACATCTAGTACACCATCTATATACATCTAGTACACCATCTATATACATCTAGTACACCATCTATATACATCTAGTACACCATCTATATACATCTAGTACACCATCTATATACATCTAGTACACAATCTATATATATCTAGTACACCATCTATATACATCTAGCCTTACACCATCTATATACATCTAGCCTTACACCATCTATATACATCTAGCCTTACACCATCTATATACATCTAGTACACCATCTATATACATCTAGTACACCATCTATATACATCTAGTACACAATCTATATACATCTAGTACACCATCTATATACATCTAGTACACCATCTATATACATCTAGTACACCATCTATATACATCTAGTACACCATCTATATACATCTAGTACACCATCTATATACATCTAGTACACCATCTATATACATCTAGTACACCATCTATATACATCTAGTACACCATCTATATACATCTAGTACACCATCTATATACATCTAGTACACCATCTATATACATCTAGTACACCATCTATATACATCTAGTACACCATCTATATACATCTAGTACACCATCTATATACATCTAGCCTTACACCATCTATATACATCTAGCCTTACACCATCTATATACATCTAGCCTTACACCATCTATATACATCTAGCCTTACACCATCTATATACATCTAGCCTTACACCATCTATATACATCTAGTACACCATCTATATACATCTAGCCTTACACCATCTATATACATCTAGCCTTACACCATCTATATACATCTAGCCTTACACCATCTATATACATCTAGCCTTACACCATCTATATACATCTAGCCTTACACCATCTATATACATCTAGTACACCATCTATATACATCTAGCCTTACACCATCTATATACATCTAGCCTTACACCATCTATATACATCTAGTACACCATCTATATACATCTAGCCTTACACCATCTATATACATCTAGTACACCATCTATATACATCTAGCCTTACACCATCTATATACATCTAGCCTTACACCATCTATATACATCTAGCCTTACACCATCTATATACATCTAGCCTTACACCATCTATATACATCTAGCCTTACACCATCTATATACATCTAGCCTTACACCATCTATATACATCTAGCCTTACACCATCTATATACATCTAGCCTTACACCATCTATATACATCTAGCCTTACACCATCTATATACATCTAGCCTTACACCATCTATATACATCTAGCCTTACACCATCTATATACATCTAGTACACCATCTATATACATCTAGCCTTACACCATCTATATACATCTAGTACACCATCTATATACATCTAGCCTTACACCATCTATATACATCTAGCCTTACACCATCTATATACATCTAGTACACCATCTATATACATCTAGCCTTACACCATCTATATACATCTAGCCTTACACCATCTATATACATCTAGCCTTACACCATCTATATACATATAGCCTTACACCATCTATATACATCTAGCCTTACACCATCTATATACATCTAGCCTTACACCATCTATATACATCTAGCCTTACACCATCTATATACATCTAGCCTTACACCATCTATATACATCTAGCCTTACACCATCTATATACATCTAGCCTTACACCATCTATATACATCTAGTACACCATCTATATACATCTAGCCTTACACCATCTATATACATCTAGCCTTACACCATCTATATACATCTAGCCTTACACCATCTATATACATCTAGTACACCATCTATATACATCTAGCCTTACACCATCTATATACATCTAGCCTTACACCATCTATATACATCTAGTACACCATCTATATACATCTAGCCTTACACCATCTATATACATCTAGCCTTACACCATCTATATACATCTAGTACACCATCTATATACATCTAGCCTTACACCATCTATATACATCTAGCCTTACACCATCTATATACATCTAGTACACCATCTATATACATCTAGCCTTACACCATCTATATACATCTAGCCTTACACCATCTATATACATCTAGCCTTACACCATCTATATACATCTAGCCTTACACCATCTATATACATCTAGCCTTACACCATCTATATACATCTAGCTTTACACCATCTATATACATCTAGCCTTACACCATCTATATACATCTAGTACACCATCTATATACATCTAGTACACCATCTATATACATCTAGCCTTACACCATCTATATACATCTAGCCTTACACCATCTATATACATCTAGTACACCATCTATATACATCTAGCCTTACACCATCTATATACATCTAGCCTTACACCATCTATATACATCTAGCCTTACACCATCTATATACATCTAGCTTTACACCATCTATATACATCTAGTACACCATCTATATACATCTAGCCTTACACCATCTATATACATCTAGCCTTACACCATCTATATACATCTAGCCTTACACCATCTATATACATCTAGCTTTACACCATCTATATACATCTAGTACACCATCTATATACATCTAGCCTTACACCATCTATATACATCTAGTACACCATCTATATACATCTAGCTTTACACCATCTATATACATCTAGTACACCATCTATATACATCTAGCCTTACACCATCTATATACATCTAGCCTTACACCATCTATATACATCTAGTACACCATCTATATACATCTAGCCTTACACCATCTATATACATCTAGTACACCATCTATATACATCTAGCTTTACACCATCTATATACATCTAGTACACCATCTATATACATCTAGCTTTACACCATCTATATACATCTAGCCTTACACCATCTATATACATCTAGCCTTACACCATCTATATACATCTAGCCTTACACCATCTATATACATCTAGTACACCATCTATATACATCTAGCTTTACACCATCTATATACATCTAGTACACCATCTATATACATCTAGCCTTACACCATCTATATACATCTAGCCTTACACCATCTATATACATCTAGTACACCATCTATATACATCTAGCCTTACACCATCTATATACATCTAGCCTTACACCATCTATATACATCTAGCCTTACACCATCTATATACATCTAGCTTTACACCATCTATATACATCTAGTACACCATCTATATACATCTAGCCTTACACCATCTATATACATCTAGTACACCATCTATATACATCTAGCTTTACACCATCTATATACATCTAGTACACCATCTATATACATCTAGCCTTACACCATCTATATACATCTAGCCTTACACCATCTATATACATCTAGTACACCATCTATATACATCTAGCCTTACACCATCTATATACATCTAGTACACCATCTATATACATCTAGCTTTACACCATCTATATACATCTAGTACACCATCTATATACATCTAGCTTTACACCATCTATATACATCTAGTACACCATCTATATACATCTAGCCTTACACCATCTATATACATCTAGCCTTACACCATCTATATACATCTAGTACACCATCTATATACATCTAGCTTTACACCATCTATATACATCTAGTACACAATCTATATACATCTAGCCTTACACCATCTATATACATCTAGTACACCATCTATATACATCTAGCCTTACACCATCTATATACATCTAGTACACCATCTATATACATCTAGCCTTACACCATCTATATACATCTAGCCTTACACCATCTATATACATCTAGTACACCATCTATATACATCTAGCTTTACACCATCTATATACATCTAGTACACAATCTATATACATCTAGCTTTACACCATCTATATGCATCTAGTACACCATCTATATACATCTAGCCTTACACCATCTATATACATCTAGCCTTACACCATCTATATACATCTAGTACACCATCTATATACATCTAGCCTTACACCATCTATATACATCTAGCCTTACACCATCTATATACATCTAGTACACCATCTATATACATCTAGCCTTACACCATCTATATACATCTAGCCTTACACCATCTATATACATCTAGCCTTACACCATCTATCTACATCTAGCCTTACACCATCTATATACATCTAGCCTTACACCATCTATATACATCTAGCCTTACACCATCTATATACATCTAGCCTTACACCATCTATATACATCTAGCCTTACACCATCTATATACATCTAGCCTTACACCATCTATATACATCTAGCCTTACACCATCTATATACATCTAGCCTTACACCATCTATATACATCTAGCCTTACACCATCTATATACATCTAGCCTTACACCATCTATATACATCTAGTACACCATCTATATACATCTAGTACACCATCTATATACATCTAGTACACCATCTATATACATCTAGTACACCATCTATATACATCTAGTACACCATCTATATACATCTAGCCTTACACCATCTATATACATCTAGTACACCATCTATATACATCTAGCCTTACACCATCTATATACATCTAGTACACCATCTATATACATCTAGCCTTACACCATCTATATACATCTAGCCTTACACCATCTATATACATCTAGTACACCATCTATATACATCTAGTACACCATCTATATACATCTAGCCTTACACCATCTATATACATCTAGCCTTACACCATCTATATACATCTAGTAAACCATCTATATACATCTAGCCTTACACCATCTATATACATCTAGTACACCATCTATATACATCTAGTACACCATCTATATACATCTAGCCTTACACCATCTATATACATCTAGCCTTACACCATCTATATACATCTATCCTTACACCATCTATATACATCTATCCTTACACCATCTATATACATCTAGCCTTACACCATCTATATACTTCTAGCCTTACACCATCTATATACATCTAGCCTTACACCATCTATATACATCTAGCCTTACACCATCTATATACATCTAGCCTTACACCATCTATATACATCTAGCCTTACACCATCTATATACATCTAGCCTTACACCATCTATATACATCTAGCCTTACACCATCTATATACATCTAGTACACCATCTATATACATCTAGCCTTACACCATCTATATACATCTAGTACACCATCTATATACATCTAGCCTTACACCATCTATATACATCTAGCCTTACACCATCTATATACATCTAGTACACCATCTATATACATCTAGCCTTACACCATCTATATACATCTAGCCTTACACCATCTATATACATCTAGCCTTACACCATCTATATACATCTAGCCTTACACCATCTATATACATCTAGCCTTACACCATCTATATACATCTAGCCTTACACCATCTATATACATCTAGCCTTACACCATCTATATACATCTAGCCTTACACCATCTATATACATCTAGCCTTACACCATCTATATACATCTAGCCTTACACCATCTATATACATCTAGCCTTACACCATCTATATACATCTAGCCTTACACCATCTATATACATCTAGCCTTACACCATCTATATACATCTAGTACACCATCTATATACATCTAGCCTTACACCATCTATATACATCTAGTACACCATCTATATACATCTAGCCTTACACCATCTATATACATCTAGCCTTACACCATCTATATACATCTAGTACACCATCTATATACATCTAGCCTTACACCATCTATATACATCTAGTACACCATCTATATACATCTAGTACACCATCTATATACATCTAGCCTTACACCATCTATATACATCTAGTACACCATCTATATACATCTAGCCTTACACCATCTATATACATCTAGCCTTACACCATCTATATACATCTAGTACACCATCTATATACATCTAGCCTTACACCATCTATATACATCTAGCCTTACACCATCTATATACATCTAGTACACCATCTATATACATCTAGCCTTACACCATCTATATACATCTAGCCTTACAGCATCTATATACATCTAGTACACCATCTATATACATCTAGCCTTACACCATCTATATACATCTAGCCTTACACCATCTATATACATCTAGTACACCATCTATATACATCTAGCCTTACACCATCTATATACATCTAGCCTTACACCATCTATATACATCTAGCCTTACACCATCTATATACATCTAGCCTTACACCATCTATATACATCTAGCCTTACACCATCTATATACATCTAGCTTTACACCATCTATATACATCTAGCCTTACACCATCTATATACATCTAGTACACCATCTATATACATCTAGTACACCATCTATATACATCTAGCCTTACACCATCTATATACATCTAGCTTTACACCATCTATATACATCTAGTACACCATCTATATACATCTAGCCTTACACCATCTATATACATCTAGCCTTACACCATCTATATACATCTAGCCTTACACCATCTATATACATCTAGCTTTACACCATCTATATACATCTAGTACACCATCTATATACATCTAGCCTTACACCATCTATATACATCTAGCCTTACACCATCTATATACATCTAGCCTTACACCATCTATATACATCTAGCTTTACACCATCTATATACATCTAGTACACCATCTATATACATCTAGCCTTACACCATCTATATACATCTAGTACACCATCTATATACATCTAGCTTTACACCATCTATATACATCTAGTACACCATCTATATACATCTAGCCTTACACCATCTATATACATCTAGCCTTACACCATCTATATACATCTAGCCTTACACCATCTATATACATCTATCCTTACACCATCTATATACATCTATCCTTACACCATCTATATACATCTAGCCTTACACCATCTATATACTTCTAGCCTTACACCATCTATATACATCTAGCCTTACACCATCTATATACATCTAGCCTTACACCATCTATATGCATCTAGCCTTACACCATCTATATACATCTAGCCTTACACCATCTATATACATCTAGCCTTACACCATCTATATACATCTAGCCTTACACCATCTATATACATCTAGTACACCATCTATATACATCTGGCCTTACACCATCTATATACATCTAGCCTTACACCATCTATATACATCTAGCCTTACACCATCTATATACATCTAGTACACCATCTATATACATCTAGCCTTACACCATCTATATACATCTAGCCTTACACCATCTATATACATCTAGCCTTACACCATCTATATACATCTAGCCTTACACCATCTATATACATCTAGCCTTACACCATCTATATACATCTAGCCTTACACCATCTATATACATCTAGCCTTACACCATCTATATACATCTAGCCTTACACCATCTATATACATCTAGCCTTACACCATCTATATACATCTAGCCTTACACCATCTATATACATCTAGCCTTACACCATCTATATACATCTAGTACACCATCTATATACATCTAGCCTTACACCATCTATATACATCTAGTACACCATCTATATACATCTAGCCTTACACCATCTATATACATCTAGCCTTACACCATCTATATACATCTAGCCTTACACCATCTATATACATCTAGCCTTACACCATCTATATACATCTAGCCTTACACCATCTATATACATCTAGCCTTACACCATCTATATACATCTAGCCTTACACCATCTATATACATCTAGCCTTACACCATCTATATACATCTAGCCTTACACCATCTATATACATCTAGCCTTACACCATCTATATACATCTAGCCTTACACCATCTATATACATCTAGCCTTACACCATCTATATACATCTAGCCTTACACCATCTATATACATCTAGCCTTACACCATCTATATACATCTAGCCTTACACCATCTATATACATCTAGCCTTACACCATCTATATACATCTAGCCTTACACCATCTATATACATCTAGCCTTACACCATCTATATACATCTAGTACACCATCTATATACATCTAGCCTTACACCATCTATATACATCTAGCCTTACACCATCTATATACATCTAGTACACCATCTATATACATCTAGCCTTACACCATCTATATACATCTAGCCTTACACCATCTATATACATCTAGTACACCATCTATATACATCTAGCCTTACACCATCTATATACATCTAGCCTTACACCATCTATATACATCTAGTACACCATCTATATACATCTAGCCTTACACCATCTATATACATCTAGCCTTACACCATCTATATACATCTAGTACACCATCTATATACATCTAGCCTTACACCATCTATATACATCTAGCCTTACACCATCTATATACATCTAGCCTTACACCATCTATATACATCTAGCCTTACACCATCTATATACATCTAGCCTTACACCATCTATATACATCTAGCTTTACACCATCTATATACATCTAGCCTTACACCATCTATATACATCTAGTACACCATCTATATACATCTAGTACACCATCTATATACATCTAGCCTTACACCATCTATATACATCTAGCCTTACACCATCTATATACATCTAGTACACCATCTATATACATCTAGCCTTACACCATCTATATACATCTAGCCTTACACCATCTATATACATCTAGCTTTACACCATCTATATACATCTAGTACACCATCTATATACATCTAGCCTTACACCATCTATATACATCTAGCCTTACACCATCTATATACATCTAGCCTTACACCATCTATATACATCTAGCTTTACACCATCTATATACATCTAGTACACCATCTATATACATCTAGCCTTACACCATCTATATACATCTAGCCTTACACCATCTATATACATCTAGCCTTACACCATCTATATACATCTAGTACACCATCTATATACATCTAGCTTTACACCATCTATATACATCTAGTACACCATCTATATACATCTAGCTTTACACCATCTATATACATCTAGCCTTACACCATCTATATACATCTAGTACACCATCTATATACATCTAGCCTTACACCATCTATATACATCTAGTACACCATCTATATACATCTAGCCTTACACCATCTATATACATCTAGCCTTACACCATCTATATACATCTAGCCTTACACCATCTATATACATCTAGCCTTACACCATCTATATACATCTAGCCTTACACCATCTATATACATCTAGCCTTACACCATCTATATACATCTAGCCTTACACCATCTATATACATCTAGCCTTACACCATCTATATACATCTAGCCTTACACCATCTATATACATCTAGCCTTACACCATCTATATACATCTAGCCTTACACCATCTATATACATCTAGCCTTACACCATCTATATACATCTAGCCTTACACCATCTATATACATCTAGCCTTACACCATCTATATACATCTAGCCTTACACCATCTATATACATCTAGCCTTACACCATCTATATACATCTAGCCTTACACCATCTATATACATCTAGCCTTACACCATCTATATACATCTAGTACACCATCTATATACATCTAGCCTTACACCATCTATATACATCTAGCCTTACACCATCTATATACATCTAGTACACCATCTATATACATCTAGCCTTACACCATCTATATACATCTAGCCTTACACCATCTATATACATCTAGTACACCATCTATATACATCTAGCCTTACACCATCTATATACATCTAGCCTTACACCATCTATATACATCTAGTACACCATCTATATACATCTAGCCTTACACCATCTATATACATCTAGCCTTACACCATCTATATACATCTAGTACACCATCTATATACATCTAGCCTTACACCATCTATATACATCTAGCCTTACACCATCTATATACATCTAGCCTTACACCATCTATATACATCTAGCCTTACACCATCTATATACATCTAGCCTTACACCATCTATATACATCTAGCTTTACACCATCTATATACATCTAGCCTTACACCATCTATATACATCTAGTACACCATCTATATACATCTAGTACACCATCTATATACATCTAGCCTTACACCATCTATATACATCTAGCCTTACACCATCTATATACATCTAGTACACCATCTATATACATCTAGCCTTACACCATCTATATACATCTAGCCTTACACCATCTATATACATCTAGCTTTACACCATCTATATACATCTAGTACACCATCTATATACATCTAGCCTTACACCATCTATATACATCTAGCCTTACACCATCTATATACATCTAGCCTTACACCATCTATATACATCTAGCTTTACACCATCTATATACATCTAGTACACCATCTATATACATCTAGCCTTACACCATCTATATACATCTAGCCTTACACCATCTATATACATCTAGCCTTACACCATCTATATACATCTAGTACACCATCTATATACATCTAGCTTTACACCATCTATATACATCTAGTACACCATCTATATACATCTAGCTTTACACCATCTATATACATCTAGTACACCATCTATATACATCTAGCCTTACACCATCTATATACATCTAGCCTTACACCATCTATATACATCTAGCCTTACACCATCTATATACATCTAGCCTTACACCATCTATATACATCTAGTACACCATCTATATACATCTAGCTTTACACCATCTATATACATCTAGCCTTACACCATCTATATACATCTAGCCTTACACCATCTATATACATCTAGCCTTACACCATCTATATACATCTAGCCTTACACCATCTATATACATCTAGCCTTACACCATCTATATACATCTAGCCTTACACCATCTATATACATCTAGCTTAACACCATCTATATACATCTAGTACACCATCTATATACATCTAGCCTTACACCATCTATATACATCTAGTACACCATCTATATACATCTAGCTTTACACCATCTATATACATCTAGCTTTACACCATCTATATACATCTAGCCTTACACCATCTATATACATCTAGCCTTACACCATCTATATACATCTAGTACACCATCTATATACATCTAGCTTAACACCATCTATATACATCTAGTACACCATCTATATACATCTAGCTTTACACCATCTATATACATCTAGTACACCATCTATATACATCTAGCCTTACACCATCTATATACATCTAGCCTTACACCATCTATATACATCTAGTACACCATCTATATACATCTAGCTTTACACCATCTATATACATCTAGTACACCATCTATATACATCTAGCCTTACACCATCTATATACATCTAGCCTTACACCATCTATATACATCTAGTACACCATCTATATACATCTAGCCTTACACCATCTATATACATCTAGCCTTACACCATCTATATACATCTAGCCTTACACCATCTATATACATCTAGCCTTACACCATCTATATACATCTAGCCTTACACCATCTATATACATCTAGCCTTACACCATCTATATACATCTAGCCTTACACCATCTATATACATCTAGCCTTACACCATCTATATACATCTAGCCTTACACCATCTATATACATCTAGCCTTACACCATCTATATACATCTAGCCTTACACCATCTATATACATCTAGCCTTACACCATCTATATACATCTAGCCTTACACCATCTATATACATCTAGCCTTATACCATCTATATACATCTAGTACACCATCTATATACATCTAGTACACCATCTATATACATCTAGTACACCATCTATATACATCTAGCCTTACACCATCTATATACATCTAGTACACCATCTATATACATCTAGTACACCATCTATATACATCTAGTACACCATCTATATACATCTAGCCTTACACCATCTATATACATCTAGTACACCATCTATATACATCTAGCCTTACACCATCTATATACATCTAGTACACCATCTATATACATCTAGCCTTACACCATCTATATACATCTAGCCTTACACCATCTATATACATCTAGTACACCATCTATATACATCTAGTACACCATCTATATACATCTAGCCTTACACACTATATATATACATCTAGCCTTACACCATCTATATACATCTAGTACACCATCTATATACATCTAGCCTTACACCATCTATATACATCTAGTACATCATCTATATACATCTAGTACACCATCTATATACATCTAGCCTTACACCATCTATATACATCTAGCCTTACACCATCTATATACATCTAGCCTTACACCATCTATATACATCTAGCCTTACACCATCTATATACATCTAGCCTTACACCATCTATATACATCTAGCCTTACACCATCTATATACATCTAGCCTTACACCATCTATATACATCTAGCCTTACACCATCTATATACATCTAGCCTTACACCATCTATATACATCTAGCCTTACACCATCTATATACATCTAGCCTTACACCATCTATATACATCTAGTACACCATCTATATACATCTAGCCTTACACCATCTATATACATCTAGCCTTACACCATCTATATACATCTAGCCTTACACCATCTATATACATCTAGCCTTACACCATCTATATACATCTAGTACACCATCTATATGCATCTAGCCTTACACCATCTATATACATCTAGCCTTACACCATCTATATACATCTAGCCTTACACCATCTATATACATCTAGCCTTACACCATCTATATACATCTAGCCTTACACCATCTATATACATCTAGCCTTACACCATCTATATACATCTAGCCTTACAACATCTATATACATCTAGCCTTACACCATCTATATACATCTAGCCTTACACCATCTATATACATCTAGCCTTACACCATCTATATACATCTAGCCTTACACCATCTATATACATCTAGCCTTACACCATCTATATACATCTAGCCTTACACCATCTATATACATCTAGCCTTACACCATCTATATACATCTAGCCTTACACCATCTATATACATCTAGCCTTACACCATCTATATACATCTAGCCTTACACCATCTATATACATCTAGCCTTACACCATCTATATACATCTAGTACACCATCTATATACATCTAGCCTTACACCATCTATATACATCTAGCCTTACACCATCTATATACATCTAGCCTTACACCATCTATATACATCTAGCCTTACACCATCTATATACATCTAGCCTTACACCATCTATATACATCTAGCCTTACACCATCTATATACATCTAGCCTTACACCATCTATATACATCTAGCCTTACACCATCTATATACATCTAGCCTTACACCATCTATATACATCTAGCCTTACACCATCTATATACATCTAGCCTTACACCATCTATATACATCTAGCCTTACACCATCTATATACATCTAGCCTTACACCATCTATATACATCTAGTACACCATCTATATACATCTAGCCTTACACCATCTATATACATCTAGCCTTACACCATCTATATACATCTAGTACACCATCTATATACATCTAGCTTTACACCATCTATATACATCTAGCCTTACACCATCTATATACATCTAGTACACCATCTATATACATCTAGTACACCATCTATATACATCTAGCCTTACACCATCTATATACATCTAGCCTTACACCATCTATATACATCTAGTACACCATCTATATACATCTAGCCTTACACCATCTATATACATCTAGCCTTACACCATCTATATACATCTAGCCTTACACCATCTATATACATCTAGCCTTACACCATCTATATACATCTAGTACACCATCTATATACATCTAGCCTTACACCATCTATATACATCTAGCCTTACACCATCTATATACATCTAGCCTTACACCATCTATATACATCTAGCCTTACACCATCTATATACATCTAGCCTTACACCATCTATATACATCTAGTACACCATCTATATACATCTAGCCTTACACCATCTATATACATCTAGCCTTACACCATCTATATACATCTAGCCTTACACCATCTATATACATCTAGCCTTACACCATCTATATACATCTAGCCTTACACCATCTATATACATCTAGCCTTACACCATCTATATACATCTAGCCTTACACCATCTATATACATCTAGCCTTACACCATCTATATACATCTAGCCTTACACCATCTATATACATCTAGCTTTACACCATCTATATACATCTAGTACACCATCTATATACATCTAGTACACCATCTATATACATCTAGCTTTACACCATCTATATACATCTAGTACACCATCTATATACATCTAGCTTTACACCATCTATATACATCTAGTACACCATCTATATACATCTAGCCTTACACCATCTATATACATCTAGCCTTACACCATTTATATACATCTAGCCTTACACCATCTATATACATCTAGCCTTACACCATCTATATACATCTAGTACACCATCTATATACATCTAGCTTTACACCATCTATATACATCTAGTACACCATCTATATACATCTAGCCTTACACCATCTATATACATCTAGCCTTACACCATCTATATACATCTAGCTTTACACCATCTATATACATCTAGTACACCATCTATATACATCTAGCCTTACACCATCTATATACATCTAGCCTTACACCATCTATATACATCTAGCCTTACACCATCTATATACATCTAGCCTTACACCATCTATATACATCTAGTACACCATCTATATACATCTAGCCTTACACCATCTATATACATCTAGTACACCATCTATATACATCTAGCTTTACACCATCTATATACATCTAGTACACCATCTATATACATCTAGCTTTACACCATCTATATACATCTAGTACACCATCTAAATACATCTAGCCTTACACCATCTATATACATCTAGCCTTACACCATCTATATACATCTAGCCTTACACCATCTATATACATCTAGCCTTACACCATCTATATACATCTAGTACACCATCTATATACATCTAGCTTTACACCATCTATATACATCTAGTACACCATCTATATACATCTAGCCTTACACCATCTATATACATCTAGCCTTACACCATCTATATACATCTAGCCTTACACCATCTATATACATCTAGCCTTACACCATCTATATACATCTAGCCTTACACCATCTATATACATCTAGCCTTACACCATCTATATACATCTAGCTTAACACCATCTATATACATCTAGTACACCATCTATATACATCTAGCCTTACACCATCTATATACATCTAGTACACCATCTATATACATCTAGCTTTACACCATCTATATACATCTAGTACACCATCTATATACATCTAGCTTTACACCATCTATATACATCTAGTACACCATCTATATACATCTAGCTTTACACCATCTATATACATCTAGTACACCATCTATATACATCTAGCCTTACACCATCTATATACATCTAGCCTTACACCATCTATATACATCTAGTACACCATCTATATACATCTAGCTTTACACCATCTATATACATCTAGTACACCATCTATATACATCTAGCCTTACACCATCTATATACATCTAGCCTTACACCATCTATATACATCTAGTACACCATCTATATACATCTAGCCTTACACCATCTATATACATCTAGCCTTACACCATCTATATACATCTAGCCTTACACCATCTATATACATCTAGCCTTACACCATCTATATACATCTAGCCTTACACCATCTATATACATCTAGCCTTACACCATCTATATACATCTAGCCTTACACCATCTATATACATCTAGCCTTACACCATCTATATACATCTAGCCTTACACCATCTATATACATCTAGCCTTACACCATCTATATACATCTAGCCTTACACCATCTATATACATCTAGCCTTACACCATCTATATACATCTAGCCTTACACCATCTATATACATCTAGCCTTACACTATCTATATACATCTAGCCTTACACCATCTATATACATCTAGTACACCATCTATATACATCTAGTACACCATCTATATACATCTAGTACACCATCTATATACATCTAGCCTTACACCATCTATATACATCTAGTACACCATCTATATACATCTAGTACACCATCTATATACATCTAGTACACCATCTATATACATCTAGCCTTACACCATCTATATACATCTTGTACACCATCTATATACATCTAGCCTTACACCATCTATATACATCTAGTACACCATCTATATACATCTAGCCTTACACCATCTATATACATCTAGCCTTACACCATCTATATACATCTAGTACACCATCTATATACATCTAGTACACCATCTATATACATCTAGCCTTACACCATCTATATACATCTAGCCTTACACCATCTATATACATCTAGTACACCATCTATATACATCTAGCCTTACACCATCTATATACATCTAGTACACCATCTATATACATCTAGTACACCATCTATATACATCTAGCCTTACACCATCTATATACATCTAGCCTTACACCATCTATATACATCTAGCCTTACACCATCTATATACATCTAGCCTTACACCATCTATATACATCTAGCCTTACACCATCTATATACATCTAGCCTTACACCATCTATATACATCTAGCCTTACACCATCTATATACATCTAGCCTTACACCATCTATATACATCGCTTTACATCATCTATATACATCTAGCCTTACACCATCTATATACATCTAGCCTTACACCATCTATATACATCTAGTACACCATCTATATACATCTAGCCTTACACCATCTATATACATCTAGCCTTACACCATCTATATACATCTAGCCTTACACCATCTATATACATCTAGCCTTACACCATCTATATACATCTAGTACACCATCTATATGCATCTAGCCTTACACCATCTATATACATCTAGCCTTACACCATCTATATACATCTAGCCTTACACCATCTATATACATCTAGCCTTACACCATCTATATACATCTAGCCTTACACCATCTATATACATCTAGCCTTACACCATCTATATACATCTAGCCTTACACCATCTATATACATCTAGCCTTACACCATCTATATACATCTAGCCTTACACCATCTATATACATCTAGCCTTACACCATCTATATACATCTAGCCTTACACCATCTATATACATCTAGCCTTACACCATCTATATACATCTAGCCTTACACCATCTATATACATCTAGCCTTACACCATCTATATACATCTAGCCTTACACCATCTATATACATCTAGCCTTACACCATCTATATACATCTAGCCTTACACCATCTATATACATCTAGCCTTACACCATCTATATACATCTAGTACACCATCTATATACATCTAGCCTTACACCATCTATATACATCTAGCCTTACACCATCTATATACATCTAGCCTTACACCATCTATATACATCTAGCCTTACACCATCTATATACATCTAGCCTTACACCATCTATATACATCTAGCCTTACACCATCTATATACATCTAGCCTTACACCATCTATATACATCTAGCCTTACACCATCTATATACATCTAGCCTTACACCATCTATATACATCTAGCCTTACACCATCTATATACATCTAGCCTTACACCATCTATATACATCTAGCCTTACACCATCTATATACATCTAGCCTTACACCATCTATATACATCTAGTACACCATCTATATACATCTAGCCTTACACCATCTATATACATCTAGCCTTACACCATCTATATACATCTAGCCTTACACCATCTATATACATCTAGTACACCATCTATATACATCTAGCCTTACACCATCTATATACATCTAGCCTTACACCATCTATATACATCTAGCCTTACACCATCTATATACATCTAGTACACCATCTATATACATCTAGCCTTACACCATCTATATACATCTAGCCTTACACCATCTATATACATCTAGCCTTACACCATCTATATACATCTAGCTTTACACCATCTATATACATCTAGTACACCATCTATATACATCTAGCCTTACACCATCTATATACATCTAGCCTTACACCATCTATATACATCTAGCCTTACACCATCTATATACATCTAGCTTTACACCATCTATATACATCTAGTACACCATCTATATACATCTAGCCTTACACCATCTATATACATCTAGTACACCATCTATATACATCTAGCTTTACACCATCTAGTATACATCTAGTACACCATCTATATACATCTAGCCTTACACCATCTATATACATCTAGCCTTACACCATCTATATACATCTAGTACACCATCTATATACATCTAGCCTTACACCATCTATATACATCTAGTACACCATCTATATACATCTAGCTTTACACCATCTATATACATCTAGTACACCATCTATATACATCTAGCTTTACACCATCTATATACATCTAGTACACCATCTATATACATCTAGCCTTACACCATCTATATACATCTAGCCTTACACCATCTATATACATCTAGCCTTACACCATCTATATACATCTAGCCTTACACCATCTATATACATCTAGCCTTACACCATCTATATACATCTAGTACACCATCTATATACATCTAGCTTTACACCATCTATATACATCTAGTACACCATCTATATACATCTAGCCTTACACCATCTATATACATCTAGCCTTACACCATCTATATACATCTAGCCTTACACCATCTATATACATCTAGCCTTACACCATCTATATACATCTAGCCTTACACCATCTATATACATCTAGCCTTACACCATCTATATACATCTAGCTTTACACCATCTATATACATCTAGTACACCATCTATATACATCTAGTACACCATCTATATACATCTAGCTTTACACCCCATCTATATACATCTAGCTTTACACCATCTATATACATCTAGCCTTACACCATCTATATACATCTAGCCTTACACCATCTATATACATCTAGCCTTACACCATCTATATACATCTAGCCTTACACCATCTATATACATCTAGCCTTACACCATCTATATACATCTAGCCTTACACCATCTATATACATCTAGCCTTACACCATCTATATACATCTAGCCTTACACCATCTATATACATCTAGCCTTACACCATCTATATACATCTAGCCTTACACCATCTATATACATCTAGCCTTACACCATCTATATACATCTAGCCTTACACCATCTATATACATCTAGTACACCATCTATATACATCTAGCCTTACACCATCTATATACATCTAGCCTTACACCATCTATATACATCTAGCCTTACACCATCTATATACATCTAGTACACCATCTATATACATCTAGCCTTACACCATCTATATACATCTAGCCTTACACCATCTATATACATCTAGCCTTACACCATCTATATACATCTAGTACACCATCTATATACATCTAGCCTTACACCATCTATATACATCTAGCCTTACACCATCTATATACATCTAGCCTTACACCATCTATATACATCTAGCTTTACACCATCTATATACATCTAGTACACCATCTATATACATCTAGCCTTACACCATCTATATACATCTAGCCTTACACCATCTATATACATCTAGCCTTACACCATCTATATACATCTAGCTTTACACCATCTATATACATCTAGTACACCATCTATATACATCTAGCCTTACACCATCTATATACATCTAGTACACCATCTATATACATCTAGCTTTACACCATCTATATACATCTAGTACACCATCTATATACATCTAGCCTTACACCATCTATATACATCTAGCCTTACACCATCTATATACATCTAGTACACCATCTATATACATCTAGCCTTACACCATCTATATACATCTAGTACACCATCTATATACATCTAGCTTTACACCATCTATATACATCTAGTACACCATCTATATACATCTAGCTTTACACCATCTATATACATCTAGTACACCATCTATATACATCTAGCCTTACACCATCTATATACATCTAGCCTTACACCATCTATATACATCTAGCCTTACACCATCTATATACATCTAGCCTTACACCATCTATATACATCTAGCCTTACACCATCTATATACATCTAGTACACCATCTATATACATCTAGCTTTACACCATCTATATACATCTAGTACACCATCTATATACATCTAGCCTTACACCATCTATATACATCTAGCCTTACACCATCTATATACATCTAGCCTTACACCATCTATATACATCTAGCCTTACACCATCTATATACATCTAGCCTTACACCATCTATATACATCTAGCCTTACACCATCTATATACATCTAGCTTTACACCATCTATATACATCTAGTACACCATCTATATACATCTAGTACACCATCTATATACATCTAGCTTTACACCATCTATATACATCTAGCTTTACACCATCTATATACATCTAGCCTTACACCATCTATATACATCTAGCCTTACACCATCTATATACATCTAGCCTTACACCATCTATATACATCTAGCCTTACACCATCTATATACATCTAGCCTTACACCATCTATATACATCTAGCCTTACACCATCTATATACATCTAGCCTTACACCATCTATATACATCTAGTACACCATCTATATACATCTAGCCTTACATCATCTATATACATCTAGTACACCATCTATATACATCTAGCTTTACACCATCTATATACATCTAGTACACCATCTATATACATATAGCTTTACACCATCTATATACATCTAGCCTTACACCATCTATATACATCTAGCCTTACACCATCTATATACATCTAGCCTTACACCATCTATATACATCTAGTACACCATCTATATACATCTAGCTTTACACCATCTATATACATCTAGTACACCATCTATATACATCTAGCCTTACACCATCTATATACATCTAGCCTTACACCATCTATATACATCTAGTACACCATCTATATACATCTAGCCTTACACCATCTATATACATCTAGCCTTACACCATCTATATACATCTAGCCTTACACCATCTATATACATCTAGTCTTACACCATCTATATACATCTAGCCTTACACCATCTATATACATCTAGCCTTACACCATCTTTATACATCTAGCCTTACACCATCTATATACATCTAGCCTTACACCATCTATATACATCTAGCCTTACACCATCTATATACATCTAGCCTTACACCATCTATATACATCTAGCCTTACACCATCTATATACATCTAGCCTTACACCATCTATATACATCTAGCCTTACACCATCTATATACATCTAGCCTTACACTATCTATATACATCTAGCCTTACACCATCTATATACATCTAGTACACCATCTATATACATCTAGTACACCATCTATATACATCTAGTACACCATCTATATACATCTAGCCTTACACCATCTATATACATCTAGTTCACCATCTATATACATCTAGCCTTACACCATCTATATACATCTAGTACACCATCTATATACATCTAGCCTTACACCATCTATATACATCTAGCCTTACACCATCTATATACATCTAGTACACCATCTATATACATCTAGTACACCATCTATATACATCTAGCCTTACACCATCTATATACATCTAGCCTTACACCATCTATATACA